>CM076092.1:19764723-19797326 GCA_038088585.1 Chrysina gloriosa
ATTTTCGGCACACGGATTACATAGAATTTGTCCAATTTATTCTTTACTCTCTTCAATATTTGGTAGATACCTATGTTTGCAGACCATTTCGAAAATAAGCATATGATTATTTGTACATTTAAATATCAATTCTAGAAAGCTCAAAGATTAACGAAGAACTTCTTGTGCAATATCCCTGAATACAAATTTCTTGTAATCAAATATTTTGGAAACATTGTACAGAACATAAATGTACTTAATAATAAAGTTTATTCTTGGAAACCATCTTATTGAATCTGAATTTTCCACAGAAAAGGTTTTATAGTTATCCACTGACCCCCAGAGACAGGGTTTGATATTGATACTCAGTCTGTTCTGCTTTTCAGAGATACAGATAATGGAACCCTTGTTATAATTTTAGAAATTGTACGTATATACAGGTTAATGTCACCTAATTTAGGTTTTGGTTTCATAAGGCCTGCATACAATGGCAATGGGGATACAAACTTCCCTATTGAAGAAATCCGTAGGTTTGTACTTATAATTGTTTGTTGTACTATATACAGACAATACGAAATTTGACGACTGATAAGTCGCAGTAGTAAAAATTTTAAATACCCATTCCTACAAATTCTATGAATCAATCATATATTTGAACAATTACAAGGTACACTGCCCAGTTGGTGATACGCCGTTGTTAATTTCTTGCGTTTGTCAATGAATAGTAGTTCCAAGTAAATGACGTCACACGCGTATAAAAATTCTCCGCCATCAAATTTAGTATTGCCCGCACAGTTTCAATCGAACTTTGGGCGGATGTCTAGGTTTAGATGGAAACTGAAGTTGCTGTACCTATCTGATTCACAATCAGTTGTCTATTTCACCATTATATTTGCTGAGACTGTCACACGTGGCAATTTAGACACTTACTTCAAAATATATTCATATATTCCGCACTCTATTTGTTACCCTTTACAACTCATGGCTACACGCCTAGTTAATAATGCCACAATACTATTTAAAATAAAAATAGTATAAATAAACTGAAGCAACGAGAACATTAATCGTGAATACATGTGTCAAGGCACAATTCACACAAAGTAGTAAAATATTTATCATAAAATATAGTGTTCCCAGATGCAATAATCTTGGATCTTCGAATAAAGTGTGTAAATCTTACCATATAAATCACATATCGGGGATGAACTTCATGAAAGTAGGAATCATTTTCACACACTTGTTAGTGGGTTTTAATATTTCATGAAACTGTATACATATATCCACGCCTTGTCTACGCAGCTTTCCCAAATTCTTTTTAGCTAATCTTTGCAAATCATGTAAAAGTCTGCATTTGTAAGAATTTAACGAAAATATACTCTAAAGTTTCTACATATTTATTACTAATATACTGTTTGCTATTTTACAAGTCTGTCTTGAACATTAGATTATAGAAATGATTCTTCACTTCCATAATCCATTATACTGAGAATTTAGTTAATTTCTTAAACAAAATTGCACCGGCCCAGCTCTTCATTAATGATATAAAAAGCATAAATTATAACAAATTATATTTATAAATTTTGAGAAATATTTAACATAAAAATCAAGAAAATTACCTAGTGTTGCGTGTGTGTGAGTGTATTTTTTTTTATTTGATTATGGTTCTTCCTATGTCTGCTCTCTTAACTTCTCTTCTCGATACGGATATATTTCCTATAGATTCTTCCCTTTTATAAATCCTTTCTTCTCCGGTATGGTGAGGTTCTTTTATTCACTGGTACTTCTTCTTAAAACCCTTTTATTGGAAATGTCTTTATACACTTATTTGTTGACTTACTATCTTATCAATTTTCTTCGTTGTTAACCAAACAAACTTTTTTTCTAGGAAACCAGGACTACACTGCTTTATTTCCCCGTTTTCCACGAAACGAAAACTTTAATTCTCCTTGACTGTAGTTCATTCAGGCATATCGCTGTTATAGAAACTTGTATTGAATGTCGATGTATCCTTGGTTATTTCCAGTAATTTTTTATGAATTCTTGTAATGTAAAAGTGTTGTACGTCTTCTTCTTCTTCTTAATCTTTTACCCTTTCTACCTTTCGGTGTAGGGGTTCGGAGCCACCGAGCCGTATATGTAGACGCATATACCGTACCGCTCCTGGCCCACCCAGTGGCATTTCCTTCATTTTCGCAGCTTATTAGAGGTCCAGATCCATTTTTCAGGATTTTAAACTGCTACGCTCTGCCGCTACCGGCTCTCAAACGCCGGCCCTTCGCACTGTGAAGCGCGAGTTTTACCACTCAGCCACTGAGGGGTGTTGTATGTATGTGTCTAAATACTTCACTAGGCATGCACAAAGGGCCACGTTAGTCTAGATAAGGAAGTTAGGCCTCAACAAACGGCGGAGGCTACTAAACGTAAAGAAAGGACGGAAGTCCAAAAAACGAGGTCGGAGGGCAGTACTCTCGCAAGTCTTTCGAAAAGCAAGGGGCCACAAGGTTTAACCTTCAAGGAGGCTGCCTTGGAGGGGATCGTGGTAATATGCAATGACTATCCAGCCACCCAGATGGAGCCGGCAAAGCTTAAGGCAGACCAGGACTCTATTATGGAGGCATGTAACAGCATTACGGAGCAAGAGCTTCAAGTCCGCTTTTAAAAATATATGTATATGCGGAAAAACCGCTCTCAAAGCTGTCAAGTCTAATTAAAGGAATAAAGCTAGATAACGTACTCTAAGGAGGCATGAGGACCACAATAGATCTGGAAAGGTCGCAGTGGAACAGGCATCAGTGCCACCTCAAGTAATTTAATCTAATCTAATTTAATGTGGCTAAATGTTTACAAAGCTTTCCTATATTTTAATCGAAGCTTTTTATAGTAATTAATAATTTTATTTCTAGTTACATTTGTTTCTCCTAATAAACGTCTCTGGCCGGACTTAACGTTTACACCGTATGGTAATAAAATGCTCAAAAGTGGGGGCGTGGCCCCAAGATAAATCGAGTGTCAAATGAAGACCATAACCCCAACATTAACTGTGAATTTTAATATCTTGAATTATAATAAATGATAAATTTTCTAATGGTAATTAACCATTCGAGTATTACTATATTACAATATACATATCTATCAGGAATCTTGTTTAATATAAATGATAACGACTACAGATTGTTTTAAGTTGGAAGTTCTTGTGCAATATTTGTCAATAGAAATTTCAGGCAACCGATTATTTAATAAACACACCACCGATTCAGTAATTAATGCTCACTTTTAAACATCGTGAAGTAGTCACTTATTGAAAACAGCAATATCATCGTTTTCGCAGACAATTTCCTAGTAGGCGTATAAATATTAACCACTGAAACATTCATCACTCTATCTACATATATCTCTTCTTCTTTGCAAACTTCAAGAAATAAAGGTTGTCTTCTGTGAACGTTAAATTAGATTAGATAGTATGATGGACCATTGAACGACGCGTACCTCTCTATTACTTTGGTCTTCACCAGATTTCTTTAATGTGTAACCCGAATCTATGCACCGAACTCTTAAACCTAAAAAGAAGGACGCGGCAAACATTTTACAATCTAGTAGAGCTATTTCTCCCTTCTAAGTTGACTAATTAATGTTTAGACCAGAAGCTTTTGGCGCAGCACGAAGATTGAGCATCCCTGAGGTTAAAAAATGGATTTAAGAACTTCTGATAGGTAGCGTTTATAGTATGTTTAAAGTAAATGACAGATTAACAAAAAATATTACAAATAACAATATTGTTATTACATGTCTGACTCATCAATTTGTCCATCCTTAGTTTTAATAACCGCTTGACAAAGTTTCGGCATCCTATTAAGCAACTTTATTATTCTTTCTGGTGAAATGTTGTTTCATTTTGCCTGCAAAATATTCCATAAGTATTCAGTAAAAGTCGGGTGAACATTTCTGACGTTTCTGTCGAGCTCATCCCACAATAGCTCTACGCGATTGAATTCGATTCGAATTTAAACTGTTCACTCCACAAAAGTTTGTTCCATTCTTCAAGTGTCCAGTTTTTGTGTTCTCTAACTCATTGCAATCGCTTCTTTTTATTAGCGACGCCTAACAACGGTTTTGTTACAGGTACTCGGTCATGAAGGTCTGCCTCTTAAAGTCTGCGTTTGACGGTTGACGCACTAGCGGGATGAAACACTTCTTCCCATCTTCAGCCGAAGCCGACGCTCTAGGTCTTCAACTGCGTGTTTTGTTTCTAACACTTTCATCCATCTTAAACTTCTTCACATGGCAGTCAACTATTCTTCATGGTACTTTCAGTTCCCTCGAAATCAAAAACTTTTGCCACTTTTATCATAACCAATTATTGTAGAGCGCATTTCAACTGAATATTCCTTCGTTTCCGGCATATCTACGATTCACGCAATAAATTTCTTAAACAAGATTACGTCGCAGATGGCGTTAATTTAAAAAAATGTAATCTCCGCAAAAACTGAAGACAAACTAAAAATTCTACGCATTCCTAACTAAAGTGGAGTGTCGTTTCCTGATAATAATAAAAAAGAGATTAGGTTATCTGCTTCGGTAAATCCCATTGGAAAGCGGTACCCGATTTTTATACCAGGTACTTATGCACCTTTATTCCGAGAAATTTCGTAAATTCTAAGACAGCAGCTACAGAATTATTTTATAGGCACACCTGGAGTATCAATTAAAGGACTAATATAAATATTTCACAGAATAAATCTGCCTATACGTACCTAAGATCAAAAGAAATGT
This sequence comes from Chrysina gloriosa, assembly GCA_038088585.1. Lineage (NCBI taxonomy): Eukaryota > Metazoa > Arthropoda > Insecta > Coleoptera > Scarabaeidae > Chrysina > Chrysina gloriosa. Next base: position 19,769,473 of record CM076092.1, read on the forward strand.
GGGTGGGCAAATACTTTTCAGCGGTAGTGAATTGAATATATATTTGAGACCTACGTTCGACCTCCACGTTTAAGAACATTAGGGTACATCTTGCAGTAAGCATAGAACTCCCAGAGTTATAACAGGCTATAAGTTTTCGGGGAATGTGACTGCTCATATATCCACTATTTCGCGGAGGTTGTTCTTTCCTCGAGTTAGCTAAGCTCCCCAGCCGTTATGGTATAGGGTTTATATGTCCCTTAAAACCTAAAAAAGACTACAGGTCACCGACGAAGGAGATTGTTGATATAATCACTGTTTTATGGAGTTACTTCCTCTAGTTAGGCTTCTCTGCCTTTATGCTTGACCACAACGTACGCCCGAGGTTAACACTCGGTCTTTGTGCCTGACGATATTAAAACACATTTACCCTTAAAACCTCGAATTTCCTGACCATTAACGAAGCCCATGAGACTTTGAGAAGGAGCACTGCCCGCATTGCAGTACTAATGCTTAATAATGTTATGACACATATTCCCTTAAAACAGCATCTTGACACAGTACTACTATTAGTTCACGGGGTTCTTAACCTGGAATCCATGTATCGATATTTGGGAGTACATAGAACGATTTCAAGGTGTCTGTTTTAACTTAACTTAAGAAGGCGATATAAATAGATTAACATAGGGCGTGCCAATGTTTTTCGAAAACTAGAATTATGTTTTTCCAATTTATGTTACACGCTATTTTCCCTTAAAAATTTTCCGTCTGTCATATATGATGTGTGTTAATGCATATGTAGAACAACGCACTTTTCAGGTACTTCGGTTGGGAACAGCGTGTGCGCCAAAGTTGATGTATGTAGGTTTATATTCGCTATCTGGACTACTTCACTCCAATTTTATGTTAATTAAAGTACTTTTGGGGTAACAGTTTGACGTAAGTATCTAAAAAATCGTGCTTGCGTATAAAATCACAGACAGAATGACCTACCTAGTGAACCATCACTCATTTGACTCATATCATTACTATGTATTACATGATTGTATGGGAAGATACTAAGAGTGTTCATCACATCCTCCGAGAAAGTCCCAGAGCGACTAGGGCTCTTCAAAACTAGCTGTCAGGAGTTCTGCTCATCTACTCCTGACAGTTAATTTTGGAGAGCCCTGGATCGTCTTGAGGCTATGTAATGAACACTTACAATTATTTGTCCACTATTTAGTATTGCGGTTACTTTGGTTGCTCTGTGATTAGTTAAACTTAAAAGTAATTCAAATTTACAATTATTTTATAATAATTACATAAGTGTTTCATTATTTTCATTATCATTTATGTCTGTTATTAATAAACGTAAATTTAAGCATTTAGTTGTGAACAAAATAAATTACGTTATAAACCGTAAACTGAATTTATTTTGTTTCATAATTATTTCATATTTTTACAGATTCCCCTTTATGTTAAAATGTCCAAGAAGAGGAAGTATGACGAAAAATATGTCTTATTTAGTTTTACGCCATCAAACAACGCGATGGGAAAAGCCACTTACGTATATCTATAGAGAAAGTACAGTTAAATATGAGTTCTTTTTGCAAGAAAAATTCCAAAAACTTTTGCAATCTACAATTTCCCAAACGTCTATTCCGACTGTTTGACAGTATGACCGCTTGCCTTTAGTATGCAGTTGGATGAAAGTATAGACGTCTCTCTATGCAGCCCGTATTTGTATTCGTTGAATACATGTTAACGCTATTAAAGCAAAAATTCTTATTTTGTCTTTACAAAAGTATAAAATTCCATCTGGTCTCAGTAATACATGCAGAGAATGATCACTGAAGAAGAGAATGCGCAATAAGAGTTAGTCTAGAACTAGGAATTAAGATACAAGCGTCTTAGTACAAAACTGTCAGAAAAATTGGTGAAAACTTCTTTGTTTAGTAATACAAGTTTGCAACTAAAACTCACCGGTGTGTACTTTTCAAAAAGATGAGTGATGGTTGGAGTGCCACAAGGAGCGATGTTGCTACCGACAGCTTGTAACAGATGACTAAACTGTATCAAGAAACAATTATCTCGGACAATACGCAATTCACGTGTGTATCTTTGAAGGATCAAAAAGCAAACAACTGTTGCAAAGAACGGAAGTTAAAACTGCAAGTAACTTAAGGGCAGAGTATAATGTACTAAGAATTTAGTTAATTTGTTAAACAAAATTGCACCTGTATAGCTCTTAATTAATGATACAAAAAGCATAAATTATAACAAACTATATTTATAAATTTTGAAAAATATTTAACATAAAACAAAGATAATTACCTAGTGTTGTGTGTGTGAGTCTAATTTCTTTTATTCGATAATGGTTCTTCCTATGTCTCCTCTCTTGAATTCCTTCTTCGATACAGCTCTATTTTCTATGAATTCTTCCTTCTTTTAATTTCTTTTTTCGGTGTGGCTCTATTTTCAATGGATTTTTCCCTTTTTAAATTCTTTCTTCTCCGGTGTGGTGAGGTTCTTTTAATCACTGGTACTTCCTTTAAAACCCTCTTGGTCCAAAATATATTTTAAACCTTTTTCGTTGACTTATCTATCTTGTCAATTTTCTTCGTCGTCAACCAAACAAACTTTTTATTTTTTTCCCGAAACCAGGACTACACTACATTAGTTCTCCGTTGTACACGAAACGAAATTTTAATTCACCATGACTTCGGTTCATCCAAGGCATAACGCTATTATAAAAACCTGTATTGTTAACGTCCATGTATCCTTGGTTATTTATATCCAGTGGTTATTAGGAATTCTTGTGATGTGAAAGTGTTGAATGTATGGGTCTGAATGTTTACAAGCGTTTTCTATCTCTTAATCGATGCTATTTATAATAATTAATAACTTTATTTCTAGTTACATTTTTTTTTCTCCCATTAAAGATCGCTCGCTGGAGTTAAAATAAGAAGCGGACACCCGTAGGGTAATAAAATGCTTAAAAGATGGTGTGCGTGGTATCGAAAGAGTATAAATAGAACCCAAAAATAAATCGAAGGTCATTTGAACATAAACATCCATAACCCCAACATTTACTGTGAATTTTGATATATTAAATTGTAATAAATGATAATGGTAATTAACAATTTGAGTATTACTATACTCAAATAAGCTCAAGTTCGCTTTTTTACATGAACATGTACTAGAAACAAAAACTCCTTAACGAACTTTTGTCAACGGCCATAACAATTCTAACTTTTTCACAAGCAAGGCACTGAATCATAGCATTTTTAAAAGGTTTTGCTGAGAAATAGGTGTAGAATACGAAGTGCTTCTTTATCGGATAGAAGTGGGCCGTCTTTCTAAAAGACAATTCTTGCAGTGGCTGCTTGAATTAAGGGCAGAAACTTTAATGCTTTTGTAATAAGAGACAACACCTTTTCTAAATACTTTGAGTAGTCTTTGAGAGTCTGTGTAGTAAATTACGTAGGAATTCTTATGCATTAAAATTTATGTCGCAGTGCCACAGTATATATATATTATTCACTCTATACTATTCTACAATAGAAATACATATAAGATATGGAATCATAAACTGGGGTAATAGTATAGAAATTTGAGAGTTTTCCTAATGCAGATGGCTAGATTGAACAGACCGGAATCTTGCAGGCTTGCTTTTAGGGATTTCCAAATTCTAGCTGTTGCGAGTATTTATGTTTTTACCACTTGTTGTTACATATACAAAATATAAATATATATCTACTTGGTCAGGCGAGTCACGACTACTTAACACATAAGAGGGACCTGTTACAACCCTCTGCCCATCGCACTTCATTTTATTAGCGGAATTATTACTATATGGGATGTAAACTTTACAGTGCATTAGAGGACTCCATTAGGTCATCTTCCAACAAAAGTGTTTTTAAAAGGCGACTGAAACAACATCTGTTGGAAAACAAATTGTTGTACACTGCACGAGTTTAGATATAAAGCTTTGTATTTTGTGATTTTGCAATTAACGTTCTTACTATACTTTTGGTTATATTAACAATGTCCACATTCTTTTTTATGAATCTTCTACAATAAATATATTATAGAAGTTGTTTTACAAAGATGAAGTACAAAAATTCCTTTCAAATTTTTTAAAAGAAACATCTGCGAACAGCTACAAACATTACAAAGGTCTTTAAAAACTTTAATTCAATTTGAAACCACATATCTATGCGAATCTGGATTTTCAACACTAGCAATAATTGAAACAAAAAACAAAAATCAAGTGGATATTCAGCATGATATACGTGTCCCCTTGTCACGCACCGAATCGCAGATCAGCGTTATCATCTAAAATAAACAGTAACAGCCTTTAGATTGACATGTATATTGGAAATAAAATTGCTAGTTGTTACTTGTTATTTTTTTTTTTTTCGTTTACTTCAATAAGAACTATCATACTTCTTGTAGTTTTAGTTCGTATTTTATTTATTTTATTGTTGTATTCAAAAATATATTTCTGAGAAGGCGTCTCTGTCCTATAATTTACTGTCAAAAGGTTCCGCAGAACAACAAAGGTTAAGAAGCTCTATGTTAGATGGATAATTAGGATAAGTTAGGTCACCTGAAATAAAGCCCCACATATACCGGGACAGCTTAAATGACCGAAAGTCGCCCTATCTCCGTCGGTACCGACGGGGATTATCGAGGGAATGTGTCAAATCCACAGTCTGCTTTATAGTATATACCTTCCGTTACAAACTTTACTAACACTGCTGATATACAAGTTTGTTCGTAGAGTAAATTGGAAACCGTTGGCAACTAATATTCAATGCGCATGCCCGACTGGAAACAGTTGTAAATTTGTCCTAAGTTTAATGCTCTATGAACATAAAAGAGGAGAAGAAATGCGTAATTTGTCCTGAAGGTGGCGCAAAACTCAGTTTTTGTAGGTCTTTTGAAGCATTATTTCTCTAAATGTAGTAAGAATGTGGAGAAAACAACAAAAACAATACATATTCATAAATGAATATCGTCAACGTACAGATGTGGGACAGATCATGGAATGGATCACCACAGATTAACAAGTAATCTGTTTTAACAACATTAACATTACTAAAGTTGGCGCTTGCCATTGCGCATGTCTCAAACCAAAAATGTTCAATTCCGTAAGAAATTATTCTGACGGTTGCCAGTCGGTTGGAAGTTGAATAAAATTCACTCTGCGAACGCTGGATTTCTAGTCATCAGTTTGAAATTTTCCTTTGCGAACACAAATATATAAATACGCATGCGTCTGACGGTTGCTGATAGTTGCTGATTGCTCTACGAACAAACCTAATAACTTGGCTAGACGGTCATACTTTACATACCTCGGTTCGTTAATACTTTGAATCCAATATATTAATCCGTAGATAAATAAATCATTTTTCTTCCAAACTGTTCCGGCGTATAGTATTACAGTGAATGGAACGGCCACTGCATAACCAAAATCCAATACTTTCGAAGTGAAGAAATGTATATAGATATGGCTAAAGAAATTTTACAGAAGTAGCATATGTAATCATTTATATACAACAAATGGAATCGAAATGAAGTATTTCACCTACCTGAGGTTAAATAATATCAAAATATTTTCATAGACGAAATTAGCAAACCGACTCATATATTCTTACCAAATCGTACCTCCAAACTTCCCAAAATCTCAGAGATAACAATGATATTGGTGCGTTCTTTCATTCATCAAACAGTTCTCGGTAATACAATAGGTTTTTTGTCTTCATAAATTATAGTTGTGACTATAGTAGCTTTTATTACCGCAGCTTTGGCGAATGTTTCATCACTTGCCCCGTTTAACAGAACCGTAACCATTCATATTGTAATTCGGAACAATTTTGGAAAATATTTTAATTATAGAGTAGGGCTAGAGGATTGGTAATATCTCGATTATCGTAGTAATATTTGGCAACAATTATGATAATTTCTATTTTTTCTCTTTGTTTTGTTTTGGAAGCATTTTATTAAATATACTAGTGTGTATTTAGCTATGTATCTACGAACTTGCACTCACTATAAAATGCATCTTAATTGCTGCTTATATTCTCCTGAATATGGCTACAAAATTGATCGCACAAGGTATTGTTGTTTCTAGAAGTTTGAACTGTTTCCTAATAATACCATTGTATTTATTGCGTGCAATTATTGGGGAAGTGATGATCGACAAATAGATATATCTTTTATGATCACTAACCAGAAGCCTGTAATTAGACAAAAGAGGTCTCTGAAATTTGAGAGTCTTTAGCAATAATGACTGTAAATGTCATGTAACTACGATAACTAAATATTACGGATTGGTGCATATTACCCCTATTCACCAGAAAACAATGGACACTTATCTGCTTTGTACCTGCCAACTTTCCTGTACGAAAACGTGGATTTGGAGAAAAACCTAGATAACAGAAAAGTATTTTAAAATATTACTAGAGTGAGCAATAAAAGATGGGCAATTTGAATCCTTAGGATACTTAGCCTTTGAGTACTGACCCGTAGTCTAGCCAACTACCGTGGGTTTTAAATTTGTTGTTAACTCACTTATTTTACATTTAGAGCTCTCCATATCTAAATCCTAAATTAGGTTGATAATAAGTATTTTTCCTGTCTGGCATTAAAATATGCTGAATAGGGCCGATGCTGTGGAAAATTAAAATCAGTCTGGCGTATAATGCTTCAATAAATCTTTAACTATACTTAATAAAGAAGAAGTTGAAGAAAACTTAGAACGGAGGTTAAAAAGGAAGAATAACAAAACATATCTATACACGATATGTGTAAAACCCTATTTATCTCTAATGTAGAAAGAAAGTTTGTGTTTGCAAGTTGTATGTATACAAAATTTGTAATTCAACACTAATACTTTGTTTTGTTTTGTTTAGATTATTATAATTACCTTTTCGTAGGGCTTAATGTTTGATCATCACCGTTTATCATCGTGAAAATAATTTTTTCTGTTGTTCTTTTAGTTTAGGCTTACATTGTTACAAGATAGTCATGCATATTTCACATTTTTCGGGCTTCTAATTCTTCATCTTCATAGATGACGAACTTAACATCTGTAGCCAAAACTTATACAATTTTAGAGTCAGCAGGCAATTATTTTCAAAAATTTAATAGTTGCATTTCAGAAGTATAGGATTCTTGAAGTATTTAGAGATCGGCATAATAAAACCCAAAGATCTAATCATCGTCATCAAGTTAACGCACATACCAGTTCAATGTGAGCCTTGTACATAACAATCTTCTTTTTAGAATTTCGTTACCTACCTTGTAATTACATAACAGTGGAGAGTTCTACTTAATGTAGGTAACAATGTAGCACTTTTCAACATTGAGACATAGCTAGTAGATAGATATAGCACTGAATACTTTTGTAAGTTGAAGAAGCCACCTCAGCGTAAATTTTAACATCGTCTGCAAAAGGAAGACCCGAGCAAGATAGAATAAATACTGTATATCGTGAAGAAAATCGCTTTGACCACTATTCATTAATATGGAATTGTGCGCCAATTTCTACCAAATTGGTTGAAGTTGGAATTAGGTGGTGGAAGATTCTCGCAAATACTACCCAGATAGAAGCACCAACGATCATTGCATTATACTTAGGTACAATTGTACAATTCTTCAGTCAAGCGCATTGGAAACTACTCAATTTGCGTGCAACTTCGATTCTTACCTAAGGCTGGACTATTAGCCTTAAATCATTTTATCCGCTAAAATTGCTCAATGTTGGGGCTAAACCGGGAAGCTCTATCGAATGGTCCAGCTTAGAAAATAACCAGTGACACGCTGAAAGTGGTTACTAATTAATTTATGGCATTTGGTGTAGATAGCGGTGTCATTTTCATATACTTCGAGCTCAGTACTGGACTTTCGAGGGAGATCCAATATGTACGCTCATAGAAGCTACCCTTGACTTGACCCTTTTGTATTTGCTGCCGATGGATCTGTTAGCCAAATACGACCTGATAACCTTATATGGGGGTTTATTCCACACACGATCAATTTGTAGAGTAGCCCGTTATATCATATGATGTCAAAGACACTCACACGATCAAAGAAGACAGCTTTTCCGGATTCTCCTGTTTCAAATGTACTCCGAGAAGCTGGATAGTTCCAATTCCCTGGACATTCCAGCTCGGAATTCGAACTGTTCGTTCTGGATGAAATCTAAGCCGTCGCTGTATTCAGTTAATTGGGTTAGGATGACCGCATCGACTAGTTGCGGACAAAGAAGTGATCTAATCCAACCCCACCCTGGGTACTTCTTGTTTTTCAGGCTGTTGACCAAAGCTCGAATTTCGTCTGACGTAGCTGGCGTCAGCCGTATCGAGGATCACGGGAAACCTATTCAATATGATTCGCGTCACTCTTGATCTTCTCTTTTGAGGGGAATACCTACTCAACCTAATGTGTCTCGTCTCTAAATGTAAGAATTATGTGGCCTGAATGCGGAAAAATTAGTTCGGTGCCATCTAACATTGTGAAGCACATCCTTTATACATAGCATGGGTTTGAGTATTCGAGAAGTCTCGCCTGGAGCACTATTCATGTGAACATGGAATTTTCGGCTGGTCTCCGATAAACTGGGAAAATTGGGAAATGATACACAGATTTGTAACAGTTCATAGACCACTGACAAACCCATATTGATTAGAGGACAGGATAGGACAAACATTAGAATAAATAACCGTACAACGCATCTGCTCATAAGCCTTAGCGAAATTGGATAGGACTACAATTAAATGATAGTTGAATAATAGATTTGTCGCCTTTCTTGTAGATTGGGCAAATAATTGCGCCTTTCCAAATTTCAGGGAAAATGTAAGATCGTAAAATTATAAATAATTTGAAGAAACGATGTTGGTTTATTGGCATGGCTAACACAATCCCCTGACTTACACCCAATTGGCAATGTATTATGATATAAAGAGTGCCGTATCAGCAGCCAATTGTTGGCAGTTCATTGCATACACGTCGTGGTAGTGGAAGATTATCATTGACAATGAAGGCGACAGACATATATTAAATGTTGATATACTTCTACAGTATTCATTTGTATAGCATTTTATACTCTACGTTACAATAGTTTTACTCTTGTTGAAGCCCAGAATTAGGACGAAATATGAAATATTTTAACAAGCGAGTTCACTTTATTTAATGAATGACAATATTCTCGAGATACATATAAGAGAAAGAAGGAGAAAAGAAAATTTTATATTAGCATTCTTTAGTTACATAGTTATAAAATCATTCTGGCTAAAATTTCTCATGCATCAAAAAACTACTGCAACTTCAATGAATGATACTTTATTACTTTTTGATATTTGATTATTTTTAAATTTAAATTGGCTAAAAGAAAGATAGTTTTCACTTAACTACAATAAATTTAAGCAGAAAATGATTGGTCTTGAATTTCCTTTTTATCTCTTTGTTAAGGATCTACTTAAATTTTTAAGAAACAGTTAAGCACTGCTATAATCATTAATATCATTAACATGATTATCTAATGATAATGGTGTTACATAAGGAAATTGCGATGGATAGTAAATTACAAAAGATTAATTTGACAATATAGACTGCTTGCTTCAATATTCTGAAATAACTATCGCAGGCAATTAGATTAGTATACAATTCTATGAAATACAACTTCCTCCTCATACAATTAAAATGTATGTACTATAAATTTCATTTGGATTTATTGGTAATTGGGGAATTATTCATTATCAAGTACCTTTACAACTGATACCAATTAGTTATATTATAAATTACCTTGCTTATAATATTTACCGTAGGCTTTGGAATTTGCGGGTTATGGAAAAATGTATCTTAGCATAATTAAGCACGTCGGACGTGGACCTTGGACGTATTTCTCAACCCTTGTGGGCCTCTAACGTATTTCCCAACACTCGTGGGCCTCAAGGATAAAGGTTTACGAGCTCAGCCAGAGGGAGAATCAAGCTTTAGTAAACAACATAGCAGGTAACATACCACTGTATCACTAACAATAAGTGAAAAATTGATCTTCACTTCTTCAGGCGATGGATTACTGTCGTACAAATTTTAACGAGCAAAATTAGTGATGACCTCATGTGTTACAATTAAATTTTGACTATTTTCATAGCTTTCTTTTTCAAATATCGTTATTTACTTGTTAGTTTGTTATTTCGCCAATTTTAGTTTGATGTGAGAATATACATACATGATTTTGTGCCAGCTACTTGTTTAGATTTGTTCCAATAAAATTTTAAGCGTTTATAAATAACTTTGTAAAAGTTTTGCAACAGTATGTGATTAATATTATATATGGACGTCACAGAATAATTTAAGACTCATTACCTTTATATATTTCCTTAAAATCTTATAGAAAAGCAGAACAGGTTATTCTTTCTTCATCAAATCTAAACACCAATGATATAGTTCCATGCTATCACGTAGATTTCAAAAAGTAATGCCTAGGCCAATGCATTTATTCTTATCAGAATTAATTACCAAAAACAATTGTAATTCAATTATATAACGTCATGCTAATTTAAAATGTACCGACTGCGTTGTCGAACGACTCATAGTCTGAAATAAAAATAAATATTATTGTAGTTGATAAATATACCCATGAATACGAAAAATCACAGACCCTTGGAAAATACAGAAGCAACCAATAATTTGGAGGCAATCTTCTGGCAAGTATCCCATGGGGTATTTAGGAATTGTTAGGAGTTACTGGAATTAATAAAGAACAATGGAAAAATCAATTCATTGGACTACCGGGACATGCAAGCATTCTTTAATTCACTGAAGCTAACACCTGGTTACCTCCCACTTGAAGATATATTACTAAAGATAAACCCATTCTATAAAATACTTATAAAGGAAAAGCAGCAGGGTTGGTTAGGACATATTCATAGAATGTCAATAGGTTAAAAGAACAACGAAAAAAGCAAACGAACACAAGGAACTAAAATAAGCGAAAGAAGAAAAAAGGCGTGGTAAGAGGAAGATTATGGCAATATTTACTTATAATTTTCCTGGAATGTACTCTTAAAACTGGGACGGATGGGTTGGACATTGCCTTCTTATTACTTCATGGCTTATTGCCCTCTTCTTTTCTTGTCTCTGTAAGAAAGCAAATATCACATTAATATTTTGTCCAATAAACAATGATTTGTTGTGACAAAAAATTCTAATCCGATAATTAAATTTTAGCATAAAAAATAAAACCTTATTTGCTTCAAGCATTTTAGTTAGAGGGACATAATAATTAAGTTAAATATATTACTTATTTAGTAAATAAGCATAATTATTCGTAATAAAGAACTTAAAATAAAATTTTTAAAGAAAAATGGAGATAGAACTTACTCCAACAGTTTCTTCTAATTGTGCTTCACTAGAGTCGTATTTCCTTTTTGTGCGATCTTGTCGCCCTAAAAAGATTCTGTTAAAATAATCAATAGGCAAATACAAAATACAGGACTCCGTGCGATTTAAGGTTTGTAAGTCTTGCGGTAACTCTTCTTGTGATCATATGCACATCGCATATGACAAAGCAACTAGGCGGAATTGCAATCCAACTAATTATCCCAATAAAATTAAAAATAAGCAGATCGTAACTCAAACCACAGATGGCCGGTCGACTGCGACTAGTGCTTTGCATCTTAAGATGTCAGTTAAAGGTATCTTTGAGGTTTCCGTGTACAGCATGTGTACACCACCAATCTAAACTCAGTCTTGCTAACCATCCCATCTTATTGTTGTGGAATGGAAAGTATCTAGGAAAACATCACCTTGCTGTGACTACAAGTCGCAGGAGTTATAAATAGAGTTTGTTGAAAAGGTGGATGACGCGTTATCATTAAGTAGTGTAAATAGGACTGACGCTGTCACTCTTCCGAATTTTATTATTCAATGATAAGACGTCATTACCGCAAATCGGACGACACCAACTGTAGTGTATTGAAAAAGTATTGTCGTCCTGGGCAGCGTAAAGCGTGTCTTTATTTAATACAATCAATTAACATGTGTAATTGTTTCTTTACTGAAGTCTAAAGTTCCTAGCTAAATTATTTGGAAAACTTAATATCTGATTAGGTTTTCATTATAAAATAGAAGGAACAAATGTCATATATTTTATTTTTACAAACCATCGCAATAATATCAGACTTACGTCAATATTAAATAAACAGTTAATATCTATTTGGTCCATAACCTACTTTTTTATAACATCGTTAGTTCGGCCAAGTATACTATTAACAGAAGACGTAATTGTTGTTTCTGTGAAATGGTCGTTTTACCATACATGCTTTATATTATTTATCAATGTTTCCTTCCTAGAGTTCGCCCTTTCGTATGCACTATTTTTAAACCGATTCCATACGCTTTTAACTTTTCTGTCACAGAAAATGGGACATTTTCCTGTATAAATATGCATCGTATAGGTATGCGATATCCTGGCTTAAAGTATTGCAATAGTGCGCTTTTAGGATATTTATGTACTGCTTCTGGCACATTGTGCCTTTTATTAAAAAAGAGAACAACAGTGGAGTTTGTGAGACGTTCGCCAGATTGTGTACGGACAAATTGCGATCGCTGCTCCAATACACAGAGCGAACTCTTGTCACTAAAAAGAATCTGTTAAATAATTCAAACAATAATTTGATAGAATCATTCTATTAAGTTATATACCTTTCTCCAATGCTTGCCTCTGAAATGTTGATATTCTCTTGCAGAACACGCATATTTTATTTTTGTCGATAAACGCGAATTTCTAATTAGTCCTCGGCTCATTAAGCGATTTTCGTATAATCGGCGCCCAACACTATCTATTACTCAAAATCTGGCGAACAATTTCGTGGTCAAATCTCTCCCTTCTACCACCATATATTTCCCCCTTTGTGTAGAAGTACCCCTTCATCTAATTTTTCGATAAACTCGATTCAGGACCAGAAATTACTTCCTATAACTGCATTGTCCAAGTTCCCTTGTAAAATGTCTGTGATACTTCAGTCTTTTATATGTTTAATTACCAGAGACGTCTTTGTAATACTTATTACAATAAAGATACTAGTATTTTATATTTTTGTTTTTAAATTAAATCTTTACCGGGCATTTTCAATCCAGAAGGTTAAACGTTTCTTAATAATAAATAATGAAATAGAAATAGGAAATGGGCTCTTTTCAATTTCACCCTCACAATGATTCATAATACAGAACAAAACTGTACAACTTGGTTTTTATGGTATTATAAGCAAATTTTATTAAAAATTCTATGGGCTCTCTAACTGTAAACTTTCTAAATGTTGCACAAACAAGAAAAATGAAGAATAGATATCTTCCTAAATACTATTGTTGACCTCATTTTATTTTTCATTCTGGTATAATATCATGTTGTACTCAAATCTTTAAATATTTTTCTAATGAAAGGTAGTAGTTTCAAGTAAAAGTGTCATTAATGAGATGTACCACGTAATTTGGCCAAGGTACGTAGAATGATATTTACATAATAATTCAAATTTCCAGTTTCTAATCCTAAACCATTATGAAAATAAGATTTTTGTATGAATCTCTTTTGTCGTTGTGTAAACAATTTGCGTTAAGAAATGTACCCAAAGGATATACACACACAATAAATACTTCGAAATTAAATTCCAATTTGCAATATTGTAATGCATAAATGACAGATAGAAACAAACTGATGATTTAATACCATGACATACATTGTCGATTCACAGAGGCCTCAGAGCGGCAAAACACTTTGAACACTCGCTTTCCAATGAACATTACAATTCAATTATCAAAATGAAAATACCCATTTAGGGGCATTGAAAAGGATGTAATGGGAGTAGAAACAATTTTGTTTGAAGCAGGTATATGAAGGTCTTCTTAGGTTATGTTAATGTACTAAATTCTACTTAGGTATACTCACAGAACAGGTCATAAAAATATTCTTGGAATGTACATCCATGGGTTTGGCCTTGGTATGTGTTGTAATAATCGTTCCTTCTATTCGTACTCATATCAGACGCAAACCCCATCTACAAGTACATGATGTTAAACAAGACATTTTACGCTGGGATATTCATAATATGTATGTGCGGAAAATTCAAAGGGCATATACCTGATAGTAAAATAGGAATAGAAGTTTGTATCAACATTTGACCGGAAGTACGTAGTTTTAAAACCACTGGTTCGTCTAACACCGCAATCAAATTCTAATCGCTTAGCGACTGATTGTTGTGGACTCTTGAAATCGTTGGGAGCTCCTGCGTCTAGGGGACGTCTACGCTTATAAGCGTGAATGACATTGAGAAAGTTAATAAATAAATCAGATTTCTTTACGAAGGTGATAACGCAAAGAGAAAATAACGTTGGTAGAATATCGGTCGGTATGTCTGAAAGTTGACGCTCGTCGCTTTCAAAGTTTCTTTAAAAAAACTTTATTTTTTGTTAAAACGCCCTGTAAGCGCAAAATTACGCCTTTCCGGAAATATGTCGATATGAACTGTTCTAATTTTGTTTTTTGCAAGGAACACAGTCTTGACAATTTTCGTACATACTATGAATCACCCTATATATTTTCAAAATATTGAGTTCCATTAGACTCTATTTTCAATTATTAAACTAATTATTATTTTTCAGATTTCTGATTGCGTGCTTGTTACGTCACTAGAATTCTCGTTTGAATTTCAATTCATCTATGCATACATATGTCATATGTGTATTTAGTTGAGCTAATGTGAATTCGTTTGACCTGAAAACTATTTATTTTATAAGTTTCCATACAAAAATTATTAACGATAAAGTATCGGCTATAAAAACACACATAAATTGAATAGGCATTTTCGTTCTAATTTAACTTAAATCAAATTTTGCTGTTCTGCTCCACATAAATGCTTTCTTAACCCTAGTCGAACTGAAGAATTTTACAACGTTAATATGCGGTATAGGTACAATTGTACTTTTGTATTGTATTATCAATGTAGATAGGACTTTTCGTAATAAAAGGAATAAATTATTTCACATTAAAATTATTTAATACTAAAATTATAAATACGTATCTAAAAGAAACTCGTTGTTCATTTACTATGTATAAAAACTATTATTTTTACATTTGAATAATATGTATGTAAGTACATATGTGCAAAACTTCAAATTCAAAACGAAAGGAATATAGTATGTTTCACGTTAATATTACTCTTCATAAAATATGTAGGAAGGTACAATTGTACCTACACAGTCTCCTAAGGGTGTTAGATCTTAAATGCGCTAAATAATAGGGCAGACACCGAAATGTTTTTCTGAAATTTCTCATATTGAATCTCAGTTTAAGACTTGGAGATGTCACAAAATCTCAGGCCTCTATTGCTTCTGAAAAAGAAGTTATTGCAATTTAAAAACGAAAAAGTTACAATAATTGTACCTGTTCCGTCCCACTAGGGTTAAATAAAGATCATAACAAAATGAAAATATAGCCTTAATTTACGTAATGGTGTCCATAGTTTATGATAAAATAAGTAACATACCTTGCTAGAATTTTATGCGATTGTGATGGAATTTGCACACCTTCAGACATTTAATGCAGAAAGAAATGAGATAAATACTTTAAGGCGGGGTATATATAGAAAAATAAGAATTGAATAGAAAAATTGCTATCGAGAAAAATAACCTACAATGAATATTAAAATAATGTATGAGATCAGATCCTACAGAATTTAAATACCATAGATAGCAAAACTTAGAGTTGATAGGAAGTTACGAAATACATAACATGTATAAAACCCTTTACTTTGATATTCAATGCTGATTTTTCTAATCTACTGGGTCGTTCTAAAAAGTAATGAAATTCCTGTTAACATTCTTATGCACCTGGGCCTTTTCACAACGCAATATAGTGATAACGAATTGTAACACCGTCGCGTCGTGCGTAGTTCTCCCGCAGAGGCGCGGGAGAGCGAGGCTTGACGGAGCCCCAAACAAGCGCAGCGTTGCCATATCACTGCTAATTATACAGTCAATAACAGTTGTATTTTCTCATTGAAAATTCAACTTGCTATTATGTAGCTTAAAACGGCCGATTGCACCTTGGGAGAAATTACCACGAATTGTCATTGGATACTGCCTATTCCATATTCAGCGACTTTAAATACTCTTAATACATTGAATTTGAGATAAGAGGAAAGCTCAAAACGGAAAGAAACACATCGATTCAAACAACCGCTCGTTAATAATAACGCAAGAAGGACTTATATATTCTTATAAGTCTTTGATCCCCTTCCTCATTTATTGAGAGTACATAATTAAATTTGCTAAGGGCTGTGTAATAATAGGAAAGCAAGTTGTTGATTGTCGATGATTATTTTCTGTAATCGGAAATTTAGAATTTAATTTTATAAAAGTGTTGTTCGTCAAAAATTACTAGCTGGTCGTTTTTACAGATTCAATTGATACCTCTGCTTAACTGATACAATTAGGAAACGTACACTACAGTAATCTGATGAAGTATACAAAGAACTCTAATGATGAGAGGTAGACGTCCGTGTCATATTAACATGTTTGTTACAACTACTAACTATGTTGACGAGAAAGGATATGAAGAGCTGGAGTTTATAGTAACTAGCACACCGTCCCTCAAATCTCAACATGCAACCACGTGCCAACTGTAGCCGAGTTCTATCACAAGTCACCATAGTTATACAGTATATATGAATATATACAGTGTGTTCCCGGATTGACGTCACTATAAGTATAATTAAAAAAGATGTTTGGATTTTGTTCTAATGTTTTAGGATGCCGTCCTGCCTGAATTTCCAGCATATTTTTACTTTTTAAAAATCAAGGCCATTATGACAATTGAAAAAGAAAACCATTTTCTGTTAAAGTAAAGGGCCATTTTGGTTAATAACACGACAAAGTGCCATCACTTTGATTAAATCAGTATTTGTTTCGTATTCCTGTATTGTAACTACAGAGAAACAATTCACATTGACTAATTGTTATGTATTTTCTTTTTGAATAAAATACTTTATCAGAGACTTACATTAATTTCTTTTTACAACTTATGCAGAATACTTGCATTATTTTCTGTAGAATACAAAACAAATACTGATTTAGTCAAAGTGATCATATATGTGTGTCACTTATAGAGCCATAATTTTATATTCTGAACAAATTTTCTCAACAATATCTTGCCGTACTATCGCCCTAGTGGCACTTTACTTCGATAAGGTATGGTCTTTTCTCAACTGTCATGACGACATTGATTTAAAAAGTAAAAATTTAGTTGAAATTCTTTTCAGATCAAGCAAGGTGGCATTCCATGACATTAAAACGAAATTAAAAAAATATCAATTATACCTATGGTGGAATCATTCCGGGGACAAATACATATACATAGTGTGTGTGTATATCAGTGATAAGCACATTTGTTTTGGTAGAGTAAGCAGCGATCAACGAGATGGAACAGCCATCGGAAGAAACACATTTCCAATTTAGATCTTTAGAGTATTTCTGCATTTCTAAGGTTTCCCTAAGTTTACTTTGAACATAGTAAAAATAATTTGAAACAACTGAAGTTTCAAATGAAATAGCTGTTACCCTTACCACCCCAAGCTTTTGGAAAAATGGACTCCGACCACCCAGTGGCGACCTTGATAAAAGATGTTCTAAATGGGCACATTTCATTGTCTCATAATCGACAGTGATCTGTGTCCACTTTAGCCAGAGAGTAGGAGTCCCGTGAAGTTGGCAACCGAGTTTGTGAAAATATAATAATTCATCGGAGTTCCTGGTAGATATGAAATAGTTCTAGAGTACTTTGCGGAAAATTTCAAGAGTTCCGCAAAATTGTGCGAAAAAAATGGAAAATACCGAAAATGAACGTAGCATCGAATATCTTTTCAATTTTCAACTTTACAAAAAAATGTTATTCGGATTTTCGATAGAACTCTTAGAGTTCTAGCGGGAACTGCGATCAGAACTGTTACACGATTTCTTTACTTTCTTTTTCACTATACAAGAGAACTTTATTTCATCGAATATCTTTTTAATTTTCAACTTTACAAAAAAATGTTATCCGGATTTTCGATAGAACTCTTAGAGTTCTAGCGGGAACTGCGATCAGAATTGTTACGCGATTTTTTTAATTTTTTTCACTATACAAGCGAACTATATTTCATCGAATATCTTTTAGTTTTCAACTTTACAAAAAACTGTTATCCGGATTTTCGATAGAACTCTTAGAGTTCTAGCGGGAACTGCGTTCATAACTGCTACGCGATTTTTTAATTTTTCTTTCACTATACAAGCGAACTTTATTTCATCGAATATCTTTTTAGTTTTCAACTTTACAAAAAACTGTTATCCGGATTTTCGATAGAACTCTTAGAGTTCTAGCGGGAACTGCGTTCATAACTGCTACGCGATTTTTTTAATTTTTCTTTCACTATACAAGCGAACTTTATTTCATCGAATATCTTTTTAGTTTTCAACTTTACAAAAACTGTTATCCGGATTTTCTTAGAGTTCTAGCGGGAACTGCGTTCATAACTGCTACGCGATTTTTTTAATTTTTCTTTCACTATACAAGCGAACTATATTTCATCGAATATCTTTTTAGTTTTCAACTTTACAAAAAACTGTTATCCGGATTTTCGATAGAACTCTTAGAGTTCTAGCGGGAACTGCGTTCATAACTGCTACGCGAATTTTTTAATTTTTCTTTCACTATACAAGCGAACTTTATTTCATCGAATATCTTTTTAGTTTTCAACTTTACAAAAACTGTTATCCGGATTTTCTTAGAGTTCTAGCGGGAACTGCGTTCATAACTGCTACGCGATTTTTTTAATTTTTTTTTCACTATACAAGCGAACTTTATTTCATCGAATATCTTTTTAATTTTCAACTTTACAAAAGAATGTTTTACGGATTTTCGATAGAACTCTTAGAGTTCTAGCGGGAACTGCGATCAGAACTGTTACGCGATTTTTAATTTCTCTTTTTCACTATGCAAGCGAACTTTATTTCATCGAATATCTTTTTACGTTTCAACTTTACAAAAACTGTTATCCGGATTTTCGATAGAACTCTTAGAGTTCTAGCGGGAACTGCGATCAGAACTGTTACGCGATTTTTTTAATTTCTCTTTTTCACTATACAAGCGAACTTTATTTCATCGAATATCTTTTTACTTTTCAACTTTACAAAAACTGTTATCCGGATTTTCGATAGAACTCTTAGAGTTCTAGCGGGAACTGCGATCAGAACTGTTACGCGATTTTTTCTATTTTCACTATGCGTATAGATGAGCTTTATTTCTTCGAATATCGTATTCGTAAACGCGCAACAGTTCTAATCGCAGTTCCCCCTACAACTCTAAGAGTTCTATCGAAAATCCTAATAACATTTTTTTGTAAAGTTGAAAATTGATAAGATATTCATTGCTACGTTCATTTTCGGTATTTTCACAAATTCGGTTGCCAACTTCACGGGGCTGAGAGTAGATGGTCATAACTTATTTGCGATTTCATGTCGATTGCTAGATGGTAAAGGCACACTTCACAATTTCAACCAATTTTCACAGGGGTTTCCTTTCCCTGATGCTCTCCAATGAGAATTACCACTTAATGCTCGAAACGAGTATTTGAAGTTTTCCAAAGAATGGGGGTAACAAGGGTGAAAGCTTATTTCAGTGCTAAACCACATCTAATTTGATACTTTGGTAGCGATCATGGTTCGCATACAAATGATATTTGTATTTGGTTTGAGCTAAGGTAAGCAATTTACTACGTGGTATTCATTAACGCAGGTTTCTATTGAGCGTGCATTTTACGCTAACCTCTGGAAGAGGGTATCTTGAAGGCGCCTTTCAGAGGTAGTTGGGTTTCTTCTTCCAACATATTAGTAGGGTTGCTTTTATATTAAATTCCAGAAATAAATGGAATGAATGCAGTGTTCATGTAGTCGGTAGATGAATGAATTCCTTTAAAGATGCTTATTGTTGATGTGACTAATTAAGATAGTACGTACAGGAGATAATTCTTTATGGAAAAAGGGATTCTGTTTTGGCGGGATACCCTTCCTGACCTACATTAATTAGTATTTACGAGGACAATATCCTTTGGCTGCAATGCCCATTAATTTCTACCAACATTTAAGTACCTAACGTGCACAGCCAGTACTTCTGCTCAATATCAAGTACTTAGTATTTTAAGAAGTGTCACATTCAAAGTCTATACGACCGAAATAGTCATAGGAATACATAAGAACACAATTCTAACCGAGCTATCTCATATTTGTAACTCATTGTGCCTCTACTGTCTATAACGTTAAGTTCTATAGATATGCACTCCAGGAATTTACTTTGATATTTTCGAGTTTTATGGTATAGTTACTTTTTATGTATATAGTACTTACGTACATCTCACAGTTGTTATTTCCTTTTCTATATTCATGGTCTGAAGGTATACACGTACTTTCATGTACGATACACAATTTCATTAGCAAAGTAAGCAATGTTTCAATGTGTGTATTATCGTTAAGGACATAAATGATTTATTCACTAATTCTTGAAATTAATTACCTTCTATGTTTACTAGCTACTTTCTACAATATGATACATAGTAAAGTAATGTTTTTATGTAATTTATGCACTACGTGATCATTTCAAAATATTTCTTCCCAAGATTATGTCTACTATTTAAGCATAGATAATAACAAAGCGATTACTAATGCGATTTGAGTATTATCTGACAATGAATTAAGACAGCAACCCTTTTTAATTTAAATATGCAATATTGTAAATACAATTAGTATGAATAGTAATGGAAGTAAAAGTATAAATAAAAATCTCTTTTGATTTCAGTTCTATAAATTTGGATCTTAATTGCACTAACAGCATCTACCTCGTCGTATTAACCAAGAAATATAAAGCTTAAGAAAACCTTATACACCAATCTTATCAACAATTAGCTTATATTTCCCAATTAATTTAAAGTGGGATTTCAGGTAAGTATACCTACACATTGCATATCAACTAAAACATTGATTTGAAGTTTGAAAACGATGCATAAAATTTTGCATTTTCAATCAAAATACTTACGTTTCATTAATTTTTCTTTGTGGAAGGAGAGTTACGTTAAGTACAGTAGCTAATCGATTATCCGAACGCCGGTTATTGA
This sequence comes from Chrysina gloriosa, assembly GCA_038088585.1. Taxonomy (NCBI): domain Eukaryota; kingdom Metazoa; phylum Arthropoda; class Insecta; order Coleoptera; family Scarabaeidae; genus Chrysina; species Chrysina gloriosa. The sequence goes on from CM076092.1 coordinate 19,790,646, forward strand.
AACGTTCAATTATCCGAATTGGCTTCTTGGGAAGAAAATCAATTCATAAGAAATATCGGTTCTGGCCGAGCATCGTTAGCACTCAATGCTTTTACAGAGTATTTTTTGCCAGCGATATTCCGAAAAGACCGGTTCAGTCTTTTGAATTTTATTTACAGAAATCGTTAAAAATATAAAGAATTATGTATAGTGAAGTGTTGAGACGATTCACGTATAAAGAAGCATAATTAATTTTTAGAAAGAAGGTTGTCAGCTGTGTCTGTGTAATTTGTTCATTAGATTTTTCACTGAATCCTTTTCTATTCATACGGTCGGTTACCAACCAAAGCTGTCAGTTTCAAGTCATTCATTGTGAGGTGTACACTGAATTTGTGGCCACATACTTTAAGTAAAACTTGAAATACAGTAGAAGCCGCTTATTGTGATCAATTTGGAACAAACCCTTTTGATAACATTAACCGAATGATAACAGTAAGCGGAAGGTAAATATAAATGTATTTTTCTATGCTGATGTAGTCAATAATAAATATGTATGTATGTAATCAAATTATTTAACGACTTACAAATAAAATTCAAGGGAAAAATTAACGATTAATCAACAATTTTTAATATTGTACCAAATTTGTTTATTTTTTATCATCGATACAATACGTAGGTACATTTATTTACACTTTACGATTTCATTCGAAAAACTGGTCGATCGTCGTTTGACGTTTATTTTTATTAATAAGATTTTGTATGTATATTTCAAAATCATAATATCTATCAAAATTACTTTCTCGGAATTGTACACCACGTCGGAGAATATTTAACGCTTCTTGCATCTGGCCATTAGTTGGCGGCTCTTCAGACATTTCCTCTTCTTCTTCTTCTCCTACTTCGGGTAATACAGGATTACTTCCTTCGGACGATTGATCCACAACTTCCCGACAAATGTCTGATATAGTCATTGTGGCAGCTGTTTGAACATCATTGTCGATATCCACCCAATCGGAAAATTCGCTTTTGGACAGACCTTTGAACTACAAAAAAATTAAAAAATATTAGTTAGATGTACAAAACAAGTTCTTTTTCATACCTTCTAAAATGTCAGCGCACGTTTCATGGAGATCAGGTTCTTCATCACCAGTTTTGGAAAAACCTCCTTTTCGAAAACAGTTTCGATCGTTTCTGGTTGAACTTGCCTCCATGACTTCACCAGCAAATGCAGCGCATCTAGAAGACTGATTTTTTGCTATCGCATCTGCAGTAGGTGCATCTCGATTCTCATCAAGTTCTTGTATAATTTGGGCTCGAATTTTCCTCGATAGTATTCTTTGAATGTTCGAATGATTCCTTGATCACATGGTTGTATCAATGCCGTAGTGTTCGCAGGTAAGAAAATAAGTTGGATGTTCGTCAAAACTGCATTCACTTTGTGCGCAGTACAATTGTCTACTAATAAGACGATTTGGCGTTTCAATTTTTGTCCCACCTGAGTAACCACTCGCTGAACAAGACACTTGTCATCCAAGCATTCGCATTAGCAAAATACTCCACGGGCAAAGTTTTAACACCTTTAAAACACCGAGGATTCTTACTTTTTCCTATCACTAGAAGTTCTTCCTTTTCACCTTCCATATTAACAGAACATAACACTGTTACTCGTTCTTTCGAAGATAAGCAACCTCTTACTTTATCGTTTTTGAACAAATAAGTATGATTAGGCATCGCGCGAAAGTAGAGTCCTGTTTCATCTGCATTGTAGATGTCCCGAGGCGGATATTTTGCAATAATTTCTGGCCATTCCGAACGCATCCAGTCAGCGGCTGCTAACGAATCAGCACTTTTTTCTTCACCGTGCAGAGGTCTATAAACGATGTTTTCTCGCTTTTTCCACCGATTGAACCATCCGTCTGTTGCAATGAAATTTTCTTTCCCCATAGTTTTGGCTATATCTTCTGCTTTTTGACGCATGATAAGACCATTCACAGAGGCATTTTTTTCGCGAACATTTGTAAACCAAATTTTTAAAGCTGATTCAACTTGATTATCCTTTCCAGATCTTTCCCTTTTTCGTTTTATGTTTTCATTCGAACGCGCACACGTCTCTATTTCTGTACGATTTTTTAAAATTTTACACAACAGCGGTTGCGAAATTTTTAATTGTACCGCAGCATTCCTTTGACTCATTTTCGGAAGTTTATCGAAGTTATCGAGAATTTGTCGTTTTTCTTCGTTCGATAGATCGCGACGTTTTTTATTCACTTCTGCCATGACCACGGTGGTTTATGCGAAATTTCAATAATTTACCCGTACACAAGACTGTAGAACGTGAGATTCGTAGAAGAGTATAGGAGAAAGTGAATATCATTTAAACGAACGGACCTTTTATACATAAAGTACATCAAAAAAAAGATGACCTCTTCATAATATAGAAATAACAATTCGTTAGATTGTAATATGCGATATGAGAGTTTTAATTGAAATCGGCGAGAAAAAGCGGCTCGTTCAAAGGAGTTGCGCTGCAGACACCGTCGCCTGAAGAAACTTTTCGACAAAGGATACTATTCATAACTAATAACATTAAGCGGCTTTTGATTACAATATGCGGCTTTCTTTCAATGAGTTTTAAATAGAGTGATTTGGGACCAACGGTTTTCGATAACAATAACCGTTTGATAACATTAACCGTGATTATAATAAGCGGCTTCTACTGAATTTGCAAATTGTCGCCAAAAAGAAAACCTGTAGTGCTTCAATTAAAAGATAAAATGGAAATTATTACGCGGCTGAAGAAAGGCGGTGTTGGTAAATCAACGATAACGGGAATAAAAAATAATTCTGGTTCAGTCACTAGGAATGCATTAAATCTTAACACCGAGGAGGGCAGTTCTTATCGTCAAACTATGATAAAATCTAAATCCGAATTGTTGGAAGATGTTGCATATTGTACTGAGAATTTAGTTAAATTTCTTTAAGAAAATTGTACCGGTCTAGCTCGTAAATAATGATATAAAAGCATAAATTATAACAAATTATATTTATAAATTTGGAAATATTGAACATAAAATCAAAATATTTACCTAGTTAGTGTGGGGAATGTATAAGTGTAATTTCTTTTCCGTTGACGGTTCTTCATGGATCTCTTCTCTTCACTTCTTTTCTCGACGCAGCTTTATGGATTCTTCCCTTTTATCAATTCTTTCTTCTTCTGTATGGTGAGGTTCTTTTTCTTACTAATACTTCTTCTTAAAACCCTTTTTCGAAATATATTTTTAGACTTATTTATTGACTTTTCCATATTGTCAATTAATTCGTCGTTAACCAAACAAAACTTTTATTTCTTCTTGACACCAAGACTACACTGCTGTCTTTCTCCGTTGTCCCCGAAACGAAAACTTTAATTCACCTTGACTTCAGTTCATCCAAGTGGCTGTTATAAAAACCTGTACTGTACGTCGATGTATCCTTGGTTATTTTCAGTAAATTTATATGAATTCTTGTAATGTAAAATGTTGTATGTAATCTAGTGTATTTTGAATGTTAACAATGTTTTTTAATATATCCATTAATATATGCCTTTTTAAAATATTTACCATTTTTTATTTCTGGTGACATTTGATATACTACAATATACTTAGTTTGTGCAGAAACGCGGGTTTGGGCAGCCTATATCTGGACCCATTTTGTGTGAAAAAGCAGTGGAATTAAATATGCAGCTTGGTGGTGCCCCGTCATTCGTCCCTGAAAAATTTCAAATTAGAACATGGGATTCGACAAATCGAGATTCAGGTTGAACAAATAAGTGTTGACGCCCCAGCAGCAGTTCTTTCTTTTCGACAATTTAAAGAGATTTCTTGAACAAAATGAACATGACATGGATTTTGTCCACAATAGAGACAAAACAGGCCTGTATGGGAAAGATTTACCATCTAAGTAGTTGATATCTCGACCAAGTTCCGCAGCTCCAGGCTACAAGGTCAGCAGGGAGCGTGTCAGTGATGGTGTGTACTAGTGCAACTGGAACGCACAGACTTCCACTGCTTTAGAAAGGGAAATCGAAACACGCACGTTGTTTTAAAAATGGGAAAGTTCCGTTAATATACACGAGCCGAAAAACATGTGGATAGACAGAGATGACATGATACCCCTTTCTACATTCAGACACCACTTGCCAAGTTGCTTTGCTATTATTTTGCGAGTTTAAGATATTGTTTTTGATAATTAATCTTTTTGGTATTATTTAGTAATGTCTTATGCTGCTTTTCCATTTTCAAATTTCCAAACCCTCACAATTCTGTTCAAGGACTAGGGAAGAGCCATCAAAAATTCTAGTCAGTGTTAGGTTCTTATAAAACGTAAAGAACATCTTACCAACTTACATTGTTTAAATTTTGTATCGGTTCTGAAATTAACCTCTATATTTCCTTTTGTAATGCTTATCATATATATATACTTTAATCTGTTTCTAAATTCCGGTATTATTAGAATGTTGAATATGTTGAAATTGCTTTGTTAAGAAGGCCATTGAACCAAAAATGATTACTTAAGGAGGATTCCTTGTGATTCGGACAGGATTTAAATTTTAAACATGAATACAACACACCATGGTACTTCTATGTGCGTAGTTTTCGGAGTCCTGCTGTGAATCGCTTTCTTTTTTATGTACTAGTAAAATGACATAAAAGAACATTTTCACATGTGAAATTCTCTTGTCATAACCAGTGGAAATAATGTTTGGAAAAATCGAATTTAGGTTTTTATGTAGTTCTGACCTCCTTAAAATGCAAATATTTTTGTGTGTATAATTTTTGATTTATTTCTTTTTCATCTCATTGAAAGGATCATCCTCCTTTCTACAAGAGTCATATTTCATATTGGGCCTGACCTTATTATGGCGCTGTGCATAGATCTCAACTCCGTTTCATGGTTATGAATGTGTTACAACATTGTCAAACTAGCTATAGTTATTTCTAATATGTATATAAGTGCAAATTCAGAGAGAGCATTCAGCCTGGTGTCCCTTAGTAAGTGTTCTGGTCACGTTTTGTTGTTTCAAATTATTTGCGTACATATATCAAAATGCGTACTAAAATTATCAACCATTGGACGATACCCCAGCAGATTTCATAACAACTCAAAAGATCCAAATATTGCATGTTGCATTATGAAGAGGTCTATAACAAAGAACTACCGATATTTTCGAACTGTCCAAATTCTTACTTACAGTGCAAAAGTCAACGATATCTTCTACCTAAATTTCTCTATAAATTCGCATTTGTTTAGTTATTAAACCTTGCTTAACCTAAATAGCTATTCGTTCATCTCGATGATCTGTTATATGATTCAACTTACGCAACATTTTGAGAAGGAATTTAGTTTAAGCATTGTTTGCATATTATATCTGAGTGAAACAAACGAAACTTGAACCAAATTCTTGTAAGTAATTGCATCAACATTACCATAGGATTAGGCTCGACGATTTGACAACAAATGATGAGCAGATATACTATTGTCATTTATTAAAGAAGTAGCAGAAATTAGTTTGTCTAACTTATCCATGGTCGGTGGCGATGGAAAAACCATGTGGCACAGGATCTAGTTTGTCATTTTGCACAATCGATTGCTACCTCTAAAGGATCGTCGTGTAATATGATTTTAAATAATTTATAAATTTTCGGAGTTGAATTTGGTTCATACTACATGCATATATATCACGAGGGTCGCTTATTTCCATCATATTGATTGTGCTTTTTGTTGTTAACGTAACTGTCCTATCTTTATCACGAGATTCCTTTTGTTTTGTTGTTTTGTTAGGATTTTGTTCATGTGATCTACACTGAAAATTGGTGATGAAAGTAGAAATCGAGTTATGTTGTGGGCCATATTGGTATTGGAGGATCATTAATATCTCATTAAGAGCAATATATAAAGGAGCACGGATGAAATAAAGGGCAGTGTTGAAGTGGTGTAAGTCAGTATAGCTAATAGGCGAGTGCAGTTAATAGCTAGTGAAGGTGAGTTTGATTTTTCTTCGGAAAGGTAGGTTCAATAGTTTTTGTAAAACAGCATTATAATGTAGATTAGCGGTTCTCAAACACCTTTTTGTCGTCGTTTTCGCGCGTTAATTCAAAATTTTGTACAATTAATTTTTAATTCGTTATTAATTATTTTTGAACGTGAGATCAACGTGTCTGAGCAGTCTCCCTGTTGTATGCTGTATGCGGTTGTTTAGCGTGAACAAGACGCTGTTCTTGTACAGGCAGAATTGTTCTGTTACACCACGATATAGTTTATGTACTTGATCCTGAGAAAGGGTTCCTGATACGTTAGTATCATCTGTACAGACAAAATTGAATATTCATACCATATTCATTTCTAGTGTGTTTCCTTCTGCACAGCTTATCAAATTTATCTGCAAGTCTCAAGGTTAAAGCGGGGTAAATCAATAAGAAACTTCCTGTGCCAGAGTAACTCCAAGATAGAATTGATAAACCGTACATCACGGAACGATACGGGATAAAATTGGAACGCATCACGAGCATATCACAGCTCTCGTACAATTCGGACCGCTTGAATGTAGATTCAAAATTTAAATTTTTATTCAACACATACAAATATTCTTACGTATGTTATCTTCAATTAAAATTACTTCATACATCACCTAATTGCAAGAACACGTCGATCAAACAATACATA